>JAWNOS010000047.1:0-10374 GCA_035045845.1 Drosophila buzzatii | reverse complement strand
TAGTCGAGACTGCTCGACTACGAAATCCCCTGAGCCCTTCTTCGAACGAATAATATTCCAAGAATTATTCGATTCGTTTCTGCACGCATGCAAAACCACACATAGACACTGATCGACACTTGTATGCATGTATGTGTGTATGCATGTGGGTAAGCATTGCAAGCGTCTAACTGTCTCGCTGCTTTGCTGCTGCGCCACATGAGTTTTGATGAGAAAACTTTGATGATCAATAATTCTGTTTCTAGATGGACAATCGTATTGATATCTTCAGATTATGATTACGATATTAATATCTATATGCAAAACCAAACTGCATGTCTCTAGTATTTGAAATGCATTTTTTTCATATTTGGGGGTGGTGGGGCGAAGTGGGGACCGGAATCCAAAATCTGACAAAAACCGAAATTGTATTAAATTAGTATCTATATATATGCAGAAGACTTGGAGACTCTAACTATAAAGATGAATTAGCTAGAATTTTATAACTGGGTCCCGATAAATTCGTTTATCGATAACTTTACAAATATACAAGTTATCGAATTTCTGAAACAAACTCGTACTGCGCGTGCAATATACGAACCTAACACAAAAAGAATGAACTCTCTAGCTTTTGTATCTTCGGAAATCGACGCGTTCATACATACGGACGGACGGACGGACGGACGGACGGACGGACGGACGGACGGACAGACGGACATGGCTATATCAACTTTTCTCGTCATCCTGATCAAGAATATATATACTTTGTGGGGTCTGCCACGCCTCCTTCTGCCTGTTACATACTTTTAACAAAACCATTATACCCTGATTTCCCATTTTCAATGGGCTCAGGGTATAATAAGTATATCCCAGATGCATCGTTCCTTAATCGTTCATACACATAGACTTTACACTACAGTTGCAAATACATATATTACTGCCCACCTTCACAGGTCGGACAAGAACTTCAGTCATTTCATCATCGTAGTTCTGTCGCACATTTTATATAGTTTATATAGTTCGTGTTATAGGTTTAGTGTTCTACTAAGATTCCCTCATACATCCGTTACTCATCAGTTTTACTGGGTCCGTTTCCCCGCACATTTCACTTTTATACTTTCTTCGCCTTACGGCATCTGCATCTCATACATACATACATCCCGCTCTCTATACACTCCTCTTAAGCCACACATATAAATTCCATTAGGGGCTTACCTATTTTGAAGCTGACGCAACCTAGTGTTGAGTCCATTCGCCCCAAGGGCTTGGGACCTGAACTCCGTCAGCTGATCGGCAAGATCACGCAAGTCAACAATATCATCGACCCCATTCCACTCGTCCTTGGCGGCGCCGCTTGTGGGTCGTTTCTTGCTGGCGCTGATGGGCATCAACAAGTCGAGCACATCGTACTCCTCATTGATGACCAAGCGGGAGCTGCCGCTCAGTCGGAAGCTGATGTTGCGATTGGCGCCCGACTCGAATATCAGATTGCCGTCCTTGCTGATTATCTTGGGCCTGTAAATGGACGAGGAACTGAAGACGAGCTGGATGGCGTAGCTGGCGCTACTTACGAGTTTACAAAGCCCTCCACGGAGCACACCAGTAATAGGATGAGAATCGACGGCATCAGCAGCAGCCGCA
The DNA here is from genome assembly GCA_035045845.1 of Drosophila buzzatii. NCBI lineage: Eukaryota > Metazoa > Arthropoda > Insecta > Diptera > Drosophilidae > Drosophila > Drosophila buzzatii. The sequence goes on along the minus strand of JAWNOS010000047.1, from coordinate 8,754 downwards.
GCTGTTGCTGCAACCGATTGCATCCTATGCGGCTAAACATAATTCATACTTCCAAACAGCAGATAGAAAAAAAACGAGGAAATATTACAAATAATTAAAATAATTGCGTATCCTGCTGCAGACGTTCACTTGCTTCAGCTTTCGAACGAACTCTGTCGCTGTCGCCGCTCGCTGCCCGCGACGTCAGCTGCGGGGCGTTTCCACGGCGCCACATGCCGCACGGTATACGCCCACTTTCCGATAGCCCGCCAATGGTCAATTAATATGACTAAACTGAACACCCTTCATCTGAGATTTGTTTTTCTTAAAGGTACACATTTATTTCAGAGCTTCACTTGGAAGCTAATAATATCTGGCGGAGTAGTACATAGACATAGACATACAGATAGATACATTGTTGGTTCGTGGATATATATATATATATATTCTAATGGGTTTTATTATAAATGGTTTGCCTTGCTAGTCTAAGTGCTTGCTGTTGTAAGCTCTATCGTATGCTCTTTGCCCAAAATAAAATGTATTCGTTTCAAGCCTAATTGGGCTGATCCAGATATCGAGTTAAATGCTTATACAAAAATAATTTATATTCACTTTCGTCAAAATCCAATATAATATCTATTCAATTACAACAGTTTAAGTTAATTTATTTCTGGGTTCTTAAAATTCTCTCTTTGTTTTCTTTTTCGTTTTTGATTTTGAAAGAGCATAGAAGCGACGATGTATATATGTATATATATATATATATACGTATGTGTGTGTGTGTACGTGTACGTGTGTGTGTGTGTACGTGTACGTGTACGTGTGTGTGTGTGTGTGTACGTGTACGTGTGTGTGTACGTGTACGTGTGTGTGTGTGTGTACGTGTACGTGTGTGTGTTTGTACGTGTGTGTGTGTGTGTGTCAATTGATGAAATGTTTGCTTAAGTACAGCTAGACTCTAGTTTAATTCGGATACTGAGGACGTACCCAGAGAAGTCTATTCGGCTTGTGTTGTTCATGTGTAAGTTTACAAATGCACAAGAAATATATTAATGATTATATATATGTATATATGGTGGCAGAGGAACTGAAGATCTAAATTACAGAGAGAAAGTAAAACTAAAGTTAAGTTCATATATTTTGTTTTTGGCCTCTACAGTGGACATTTACATTTGAATATTGTGTTTTGGGCTTTTGGCATTTCCCATTTAGTTTTAACGAATTATATTCTAAAGAGGTAAGCAACAACACAAAAAGAGACTGTCTGTATAGAATATGAGAGCAAACTCCGATTGCATACATATGCTGTGTATAATTCGCAAAATATAATTAGAATCACAATAATGAAATGACTTTCGTTAAGAGTAAAAGTACACATTAAGGTAAATGGTTTAAGTGGCAGACAGGTCCGCAGATCACATATACATATATCTATATCCATGCTATGCTTGCGCGTTTGCAATCTAGCAAAACTCCCTCTCTCTCTCTCTCTCTTTCTTTCTTTCTCACTGTGGGCCTGCCTACACAACATTCATCATATCAAGCTATACGAAACTAATTACAGTAGGCAACAAACACGTACACAATAAATTAATTAAATTATTACTAATATATATCTGTATATATATATATATATATATATATATATATAAATTACAATTTTACTTTTAGCTTATGTTGATTTTGCTGAGCATTAGCTACACTTTCCTTGTCGTTCACCTTCCCTAATCACTCTCTTTTTTACCCTTTCTCTTTCTTCACAATTTCTAGCCTGCTCTGTGTCGTGTTGCATATTGCCGGTTGCCGCTTGCCTATGGCATATCGCCGAATATCTAATAAACCAGCTTGAGTTTTATTGCAGCCTCCAAATGCATTACTTTGGATTATTCAGTTGGTTGGGGGCGTGGCTTTGCTGCTCTTCGTCCTCCTTATATGTTCCGACTTGTGGTAGAGGAACTGATAGCCGGGTAGTTTCTCTGTGAACTGTGCAAATTGTTCTGTAAATTGAGAAAAATTTTGTTATTTGTACACCTTTAATAGTTGCTTGAAGCCCAGCACTCACCGAAAGATACGTAGCCTAACTTGTCCGAGTCGAGGGCATAGAAAAGCGCCTGAGACTTCTGCTCATTCATTTTGCTGCCGCCATGCCGCATTAGCCGCGTGAAGTTCTCCCTGCTAATCTTTTCACTTGACTCACTATACAGCTGCAAAGCATATCGAAATAGAATTTAAGATTAGCTATTTATATTCAGCCATCCCCTCAGGCCATTCTCACCTTGATTAGTGCTCGCAGAAACGTTATAATTTGATCATTTTTCAATTTGCAAAACAGCGAACAGACCAAGAAACTCTTTAGGCTGACTGTGCCTTTGTGACGCTACGAATATAATGCAAGTAGAAGGCGAAGATTAGTCAGAGAATGTGTATATAGTCAATATACACCTACATGATCCAACAGAGCAAAAAGCTTGTGCAAATTCGGATTCTTAGGGTCCACTTGGAGCAGCTCGGCGAATGTGATTAAGTCCAGTTTCTCTGGATTGGCCAGCGTTAGATACTCTTCGCACAGTTCGATGTCGCGCTTCGAGTCCAAAAGGTCAAGTGAATCGAGCGTATGCTCGATCTCCACAATGTCACCAGGAAAGGGAATTTTCATTTCGCGGGCCCGACTCATGACGATGACATCCTCGAACGAATAATCGGACGTGGGCACCTCCAATGCGCTGCAATAAAACAATATGATGGTAAATGTCGTCAGTGGACACTCGATCGAGTCTACGGAACTTACGTGGCCATTACTTTGCGTACGTTGTTGGCATAGAGATTGGCGTCGGCTTTTTCGGCGGGCGAAGGTGTGTATACGGGGAGGTATTCTATTTCGCAACGGTTGTAAAACTGCGTCATGGTCAGCCATAGCAAACGCAATCTATTCATTTATGATAAGAAAAGTGAAGAGGATATCTTGTGTAATTGAATATTTCAAATAGTTGACTGCACTTACACTCCGGGACCATCCCAGGTCCAGGTGAAGGTGTCAAACTTGTTGGGGTATCGAAGCAGAACGGGTTGCACAGGCACGCCCGGATAAAAGGCGCCGGGCTTGAACTTGATTAGGGCTGTGCGATTGGTGCACGTGCCCTCGGCAAAGATGACCACCTGGGGCCAATTGTCGGGCGAGCGGGCGCGATCGACAATATTCTTGATAGTGTTCTGCCTGGAGTTGGGATCCTCGCGCTGCACGTAAATGGGCTGCGCATAGTTGATGATGCGACCCAGCAGCGGAATGTCTGCTGTCTCGCGCTTGGCCACAATTGACGGCGGGTGGCCCGAGACCACCAGAATGGAATCAACATATGACGAATGTGGTGCCACGACCAAAATTGGCGCCTCCTTCGGCGTGGCCGGTGTGCCCTTCATCTTGATGTAGTGGAACGAGCCAGAGGTGTAAACCATGCGCATGGCTCTCGCTGTCCAATACTGCAGAAGCCTGACGACAGAATAAAAAATATATATAAAATGTAATATATATATTATCTATATTAATTTCAATCGCCTGCCACTCACCTGCGCCAACCGCTGAGCGGCTTTGCTTGCAAGTCCTCCATGGACATGCCATAGAGGCCGATGTAGGCGAACATCCATGCCGAGAGCAGCGACAGGACGCAGCCCACCACGCGTATGGGCAGCAACAGCACAGTCAGCACATAGATCTGCAAGAGATAACAGTTATTAACGCTATTACAGACGGAACACACATTTAAGCTCGCTTATCGTGCCTCCATACGATAAGGCAAACAATTTTTAAACTGAACTTTGAGTTGGCCCAGCCGACACAACCGGCTAATGTTTCGAAAATAAACAGAATAACACTGTGTGGAACGAACAACTAATTGACGTGTACGCTAAAGTTCAACATTCGGTTAAGTATTCAGTGTTCAGTATTCAGCTCTATCTGTCCCGGGTATTACTATTTCGCTATCTGCATTTTCCTAGTCTTTCCAAATCATAGTCGTCGCCAGACTACATTGCGAATGAAAGTGAAAGTTTTGGCCGCTGATTTGCCGTGAAGCCATTTAGATTTCAATGATTACTGAAACTGATTTACATGTATGAAATGGCCATCGGAGATTGCTGGACTTGTAGCTACTTATATGGGGTTTTATATTTACAATTTTTATAAATGTACTAAAACAATTCAGATTCTCATTAGCAATTAAGTTTACATATTATATGATTAAAATTATATGATTAAAATATATTATTTATTATTTGAAATCAGCTTAGTAGAACAGCGGGTTATTAGGACAGAGGTTCAAGTACCACTCGTAAAATTAATGAAAGCATGAACATTCTTGGGGTGATTTCTGAAACATATGTATGTATGTATATATAGTTGTTCTTCAGCAGACAATGTACGACTATAAGATACCCTATATAGAGGATTTATCGATCAATGCCAATTCATGCATCCAAATACCATCAAATATCAACTATTATTTTCACTGAAAATACAATTTTATTTAAAATCTTTACATTCGTTATGAGCACATCTTACTCATGCATAAGTCAAATCTTGATTGAATATATCTTGATCATTTGCGCCTCCTTTTGCGTAGCCCACAATTGTCATTACCAAGATACGCATGGTAATGAAACAGACTGTCTAATTGTCAAAAGAAACGAATGGAAATGGACTTGGAATATTATCAATATCTACAATACATAGGTATGAACTTTTTTTTCGAACTTCAAAATAAAATTTTTTTTAAATATATATAAAATATAATTAAAAAAAGGAGAAACAACTTTACATTTTGTTTAACATGCGATTTTGACTCAATTTTTGTATTTCGAACTTCTTCAAACTTTTGGCTGCTTTTCCCGCCATTAAAATCTGTGACTTTAAAAATATTAAAAATAATGAACAAAATACCCTGAATAACTAATATACTTTTTACATAATTATAAAAAATTTATATTTTAATAAAGAAAAAAATAAATACTCACCTGCATAGGATTCAAACAAATTAAATAAATAGTTGCAAATACCAATCTTATAATTTTGTACTCAAGTAAGAACGTTGCAGTTAGGCGCAACTAAATGCGAGAGACTCTGTTCCTGTAGGTGCCGTTTATTTATTTAATAAACATTTAATAAACGAAATAGCATTTCGGCAATTGAATTGTGAATTTTTCGATCGTTACTTTAGTTTTGTCAAAAGGCGCTCTAGCAGTGCCTTATTTGGTTTTAGTTAAACATACGCATATGAATTGTGCATTTAAGCACTGGAAACAAAATCTGAAAATTACATAATCTGCGTATTCATAATATCTACCTAAATATACTGCGACGTCTCCTTCTGCCTGTTACATACATTTTCACAAAACCATTATACCCTGAATTCCCATTTTAATGGGCTCTTGGTATAACAAGTAAGAAAGCTGTAGTCGAGACTGTTCGACTACGAAATCCCTGAGCCCTTCTTCGAACGAATAATATTCCAGAATTATTCGATTCGTTCCTGCACGCATGCAAAACCACGCGCACACATAGACGCTGATCTACGCTTGTATGCATGTATGTGTGTATGCATGTGTGTAAGCATTGCAAGCGTCTTGCTGTCTCTCTCTGCCTTTGTTGCTGCGCCGCATGGATTTTGATGAGAAAACTTTGATGATTAATGATTCTGTTTCTAGATGGACAATCGTATAGATATCTTCAGATTATGATTATGATATTCATATCTATATGCTAAACCAAACTGCATGTCTCTAGTATTTCACATTTGGGGGTGGTGGGGCGAAGTGGGGACCGAAATCCAAAATCTGACAAAAACTGAAATTGTATTAAATTAGTATCTATATATATGCGGAAGACTTGGAGACTCTAACTCTAAAGATGAATTAGCTAGAATTTTATAACTGGTTCCCGATAAATTCGTTTATCGATAACTTTGCAACTATACAAATTATCGAATTTCTGAAACAAACTCGTACTGCGTAAACGGACCTAACACAAATGAGAATGAACTCTCTAGCTCTTGTATCTTCGGAAATCGACGCGTTCATACATTCGGACGGACGGACGGACAGACGGACAGGGCTAGATCAACTTATTTTTTTGTGCTGATCAAGAATATGTATACTCTATGAGGTCTGCCACGCCTCCTTCTGCCTGTTACATACTTTTAACAAAACCATTATACCCTGATTTCCCATTTTCAATGGGCTCAGGGTATAAAAATGATTAATCTCATTCCATATGCTCAAAATATAATTGGTTGGGAATACAAAAACAAAATCTAAAGCGATCGCCAATTGAACATGCAGGTGATTAAAATATGATCACTGCAATGTTGCTATGCAATCATATTCTGCTCTCTGGATGATTCAAACGCGATTGCTATCTTATAAAATCTAACGGATCTTAACTAAACGGTACTTTTTAATGAGCACATGTCGAAACGTGCAAATTTTGTCATTTGTAAATATGCAATCGTGAAGTGTAAACGTGACGGTTCTAAAAAGTATGTATTCTTAAAATAAAAACTTGTATTATATATTAGCATTTCTCCTTGTATTCCTTTTAGATATTACTCATATAAAATACAAATGCACTGACAAAGAAATTAACAATATTCTGCAAAAGCATTTTGTCCATGCAAACGATAGGTTAACGAAACGGAGGCGACTAAATTAAATAATATTTAAGCTGTATATTAATATGAATATTTAATGAATTTCTTTTTTTTGATTATTTTTTATTTTGTAATGTAAAAATTAAATTGAATGAAGCTATATATATGTATAAATTTGAATATTTTATGAATTAACTTTTTCGATTATTTTGTTTTGTTTTGTTTGTTTAGTTTGTAATGTAAAAATTAGTTTAAGATTAAATATGCAAATAAAAAATTAATATTTAATGAATTTAAAAAGAAAATTATTTTTTCATTGCCCATTATTGGAAATAAGACTCGAGGAAGACTCTTATATGATTAAATTATGACTCGATGAAGAGTCATAACTGATTGAAAGATGACTCGAAAAAGAGTCATAAATGATTAAAAAGACGAGTCATAAGCGACTCATGAGGAAGTATCGCGGCTAGGGTACCATTTTCTCCCGACGGGGGAGTCATTTATGATCAGAAAATGAGCGCATATATGACAAGTCACAAGTCATTAATATTTGTATATTTATGTTAAAATGCTTTCTGCCATCTTAGCAATTAATACTGAGCTATTATAAGCATGTCCTATGAAGTTGGACACAACAAACTTATTTGCCGATGTGCCACGCCCCCAGTGGGCATAGACGCATAATTTTTGGCCAGTTCTTAGAAAGAGTCGAGGCAGACATAACTGCAAAATTTGGTTGCTTACACTCCAAAAATACGAAAATTACAGGATATTTTTCTATATGCCACGCCCCCAAAGAGGCTGAAAAATTATTTTTGGGTCATCGATAGAGGAGGCCATTAGTAACTTTACCATCCAAATTTCTAGCTCTAAAACTGTAGGAGATATAAACGCCTCCAATGGGCGTAGATATATCCGCCATAGCTTTTTGAACTTGGGTTGTCACCCCGAGTATACATTCCAAATTGCAACTCTCTAGCTCATCATCTAGTCGGAAGAGTTTTCCGATTTGCCACGCCCACTAGGGGCGGATCGTGAAAATTTTTACACTTTATAATTCGGGAGCATATATGAGTATATGTTCCAAATTTTAACACTCTAGCTCTAAGAGCGCCGAAAAATATTGCGTTCATACGGACAAACGGACGGACATTGCACAAACCCAATATACTTTTTTTCCCTTTGGGAACAAAGTTTAAAAAAAAATTGTAATATTACGACAATAAACAAATTACTTCCATAGTAAATTTGTTCAGATTTATATTTTGGACCAAAATAAAATCATTTTTCAACGAGGAACTGTTGTGATAAGACATAGAGATATACAAACATACATATATAGATACATAGGTACTATGTGTATTTGACACAGTGTACCAAAGTCAATAGCCAAATTATAAATGAATATTTTCATATACATTTAAACACCTGCATATGTATGTGTATGTACATTCATATATTTGCGCCGGTATTTAACAAAGCATGTCATTAAGAGATCTTGAGTCGGATACTGCGAGAAGTGGCTGCTCGACCTTGATTCGGCGATCAAGCCAAGTAAGCAGGCTAATACTAGTTTCGACCTAAAGATATTCACTGATATGCATAACTGCACATGAATATATATGCATATATACATACATATGTATATGCGTATGTGCATTTGTGGGCCAGGCTAAAGGTCATTATAGTATTTCCGATTTCTGCTATATTTATTTTGAATCAATAAAAACTTTGATGCGTCATACTAAACAGAACAAGTAAGGTGGCTCTAGTCGAGACGGCTCGACTACAAGATACCCTGAACCCTGCAAAAAAAGTTATACTCTTCTTCTTTACGAACGTATAATTATATAATCTGCGTATCCATAATATCTATCTAAATATACAAATTTGAAGTCTCTAGCTAAAACAGTGTAGAAGTTATGCCTAAGAAACGTAAAAAAAGTAAATGAATTTTCGATTTTTGATCGATAATTTGAAAATGAGATGAGTCATCGAAAAAACAATACAAACTCGTACTGCGTTACTAACATATGAGTATTCATTTGTCAAATTTGTATATTTAGATAGATATTATGAACACGCAGATTTCTCAATTTTCAGATTTTGGATGCCCCCTTCGCCCCCAATTTGA
>JAWNOS010000046.1:0-23779 GCA_035045845.1 Drosophila buzzatii | reverse complement strand
ATTTTTAATTTTGTTTTATTTTAAATTAAATTATACTATGTATTTTTTTAATTTATTATAATGTTTTTTAAAAGATTTATTTATTTAACAAAAAATTATTTATGTAATATATTTTAAATTTATTGAAATGCATTTTTAATTTAATAAAAATATTTTTTGTCATTTATCAAGTTTAATCAACTTGTATTTTATGCAAATGCTCTAAAGTATATCAGATTTTAGTATAAACTTTCAAACGATTTTTGCTTCTCTGAAGAGTGGGACAAAAATTATAAAACAATTAAATTAAAAATTAAATTATAAGCCAATTTTTTATTGATGTATATATAGACTAGATAATAAACTAACGAATTTCTATCTAAATTTATAAAATATAAATTCGTAAGGTAATTGTACATAATATATATATATATATTTATATATATATATATATATATATATATATATATATATATATATATATATATATATATATATATATATAATAGAGTTTGTTAGGCTTATAATTTATTTGTTTAGATGCAGTTGGCGTGATAGGGTAATCGAAGCTATTCTCGTCTGCAGCAAATCCAATTCCCCAATTAATTATTTAATTCTATAATACTAAACTAAAATAATAAAACATAATAATATATTGTGAGTTTAGTTTAACTTCTAGTTAATTAATTAACATTTTAGCATATATTTTAATTGAAATTAAATTTAAAATAAAAATAATAAATTAGGAAAATATTGAAGTAAAGCCTCAAAGCAAAGTTTAATCTTTTTCTGTTCATGCAATTTATCTGGCTCCAGCATTTGGAGTTCAACTAATGAGTATCTCATAGTCGACTATGAATATATATGAATTCAATGCAAAAACACTTTTTAGTCGCCATCAAATATTAAATTATTAGTGAACAAACGAAATCAACGAGTCAATTTGGCTGAGCCAAATGCATAAATTCCAAAAAAGTCATTTCACAAAAATAAAATGCAAAGTCGAAAAACATATATGATAATCATAGTTAATAGCATTAGTCTAAACTAAAGTCATAACATAAACATAAACACAACATAAATTCCAATCAATGTGAAACTAATGTGCTAATGACAAGGCAAAAGAGTTGCCAAACTCAATAAATACCAAATCCTATATGGAGAGGCGATCGCGGAGGGATCCAATCTACAAGTGATGTCATGCCAAGCCAAGCTCTCGTTAATGTGGGCGCGCATCAGTTGCTGTTGTTGTTGTATTTTACACTAAGAGCTTTTTTCCATCAGCAGCAAATGCGATTTGGCGCTGCTTTTGTTAATTGTTTACATTTCGCCTTCGGCATTCAAATAAAAGATGTACAAAACTATATATAACGCGAATGACAGTTGAACAGAGAGCGAGCGAGGGCGAGAGAGAGAGAGAGAGCGAGACAGACTTTATATTAATTGCAAAATCATGCAAATCAACAAACAAATTATATATGTTTGAAAACGAAGACAGAAACCAAAGATGGAAATTAATTGCCAATATCAACGCTTTTGAAAACAATAAAAAGAAAAAAAAGCTAGAAAAGAGAAAAAAGAGCTTAGTTATGTGTGTTAGGGCTGGCTGCAAATGCTTATGAATGTTTTTATTGTTTTTTCTTTCAAATTTGTTATTAATTAAGAGTCATTTATTAAACAACTCGCAGTCGGAAGAAATCGAATAATGCGAATTCATAGACGCAGCGGCATTGCTTTGTTGCTCCGTTTAATTTATAACTAATTAATATGCATCAATTTTTTATTCACACACACACTCATTCGCATGTGTGTGTGTGTATTGAAATATGCATTGGCAATCGAGACAATGGAAGACAGAAATCATAAGAAAATTTATGACCATATTTAGTGTACAATGCGAGACAGATTGTATACAAATGTGCTTAAATACATGCACATATATACATTAATATATATATATGATATGTAGATATATATGTAGATAGAGTGTGCTTTAATACTTGCGTCGGCTCTCAGTTCGATCTGAAATGTATTTAGTAGCTTTATGACCAAACTTTGTATAAATTCACTGCACTGCGGCCTGCCTTGATCTGAATATGAACTTTTACTTATATATAAAATATATATGCATATATGAATATTTATTATAGAATAGTAAAATGTGTATTTTACTATTGTCATATGAGCAATAAAAATCGGTGCGTCAATTAGAGTTTTGACGCACAACGTGCGGGCCATAAAAACTGAAAATTATAAATTTATTATGTGAATTCTTAAAATGAATTTATGTACATATATTTTGTTTATACTTTTACAACTCTCACATATACTTGTACCACTCCCATAAGTATAGAGTATCTGCTAATGTGGCACTCATTGGTAGAACAATGTTGCTTCTTTTACTTCTTATTATAGAAATATATTTATTAAATAAATAAATTATAGTTTATAATAATATTAATTTCAAGAGAAATTTTAATAAGTAATTTATAATATAATAATAAATGAAAATTTTTAACTGAATTAGTCACATGCATATTATAATAATATAATATAATAATAAAATATAATAATATATATTATTTATTATAATAATATCAAATAATGCATGATTATGTATAACGCATATATATACCGATATGTGACACTCAGTTACAGAAATCTTACACATCGCTTGTAGCTAGTAGTATTTTGAGAACACTTTACTACTGCACAGTACTATGCTGTAAGAAATGAATGTATTCTTGCAGACCTGTAATCGCTACACCTTTATAGTTTTTTTTTTCTTTTCCTTTTTGTTCTATCTTAAAAACTGAAAGAGATACAAATTTTAATAATATTGTTAAGCGGGGAAAACACATTTAAATATTAATATATTTTCATATTTATATATTTATTAATTTAATTATTTATATATTTTATAAGCAAGTATATTATTTAATATATTTTGAACTTCTGAATCATAAAATCTAATACCATTCAGGTTTTCTATATATTGCAGTACGAACTTTGTAGTGAGCATCTATTCCTGTACAATTTCAATGATTCAATCATAGAGTTTTTTTTTAAATATATATAATTATATAAATAAATATCGAATACATATTCTGTGAGCTGAGCATCTTGACATGATTTATATAATGTTTGTATTATTTAGTGAAAATAGATCTTTTGCTAGTGGAGATGCGTGTCTTTAATAGATCAAGATTGTTTAGATTTTAAATGACAATTAAATATTTTTGGCATATTTATGTTAAATATTTATTTACATATAAGCCACTGAAGCTCTCTGAAGTATATTTATTATAATAATATAATACAATAATAATAAATCAAAGTTTAATTTATTATATCAATCTGAAAATGAAATGCACCAAATATTAGGTAAATAAATAAATAATTTTAGCGTTTTATTGAATTAAAAAACTTTAAATCCATTTCGACAATAGAATTAACTCAATGTTATTTTTATACAAATATATAGATATGTTTGTATATGAGTGACTGGTATGAACTACATGAAGGAGAGCATATGACTTATGGATGAGTATGCATATACACTTATTATTACATTTATTATTATTTTCTTTATTACAATTTGTATTTTTTATTTTATTTTTATTATCTCTTTTATGAAGTCAATTATAGTTTCTAATTAAAGCATACCTTATCAGCCTTGCTCACAATGTAGCTAAAGTCTTGTTTATGAACTTCAGATTTCGAAAAGATTGCATAATATTACAATTATAGTTAATACAAAGTAAGCTTCAGTTTAATTATACTAATAAAAGTATACTCTAACTTTTGCAAGGCAAGGTTAAAACGTTGTATAGACTGTGTATTTGCTGAGCATTTTATATATGAGTACAATCAAATCAGATCCTTAATTCTCTCTCCTCCCTTCCCATCTATGTTTCTAATATGTCATATATTATAATTATATTTTGTAAACAGAATTTTCATTTCTGAATTCCCATATAGAGTATCTGTTAGTTAACTATCCTTGCAATTTATCAACACTTTTGCCAACATTGTAGCTAACGTCTATCAACTGTCAATAATTACCAAGCAGTTGAGTGTTTCTGTTATATGGCTAATAAAGTATTCTCCTAAACCGATTTTAATTTCAAATTGACTCATTAGACAGCCGCTCCCCGCTCTCCGCTCCCTCTCTGCCTCTCTCCCTGTCACTCGTGCTGTTGCTCTCCATAAAGAATTGCAATATTCGCTCACTGTGCGTACCCACCCGGAAAGAGGTCTTGGGCAAAACATAATAATCAGGCATAAACTGCACTTAGGCTGCAAACTGAAGACTCAAGACTCAAGAGTTGGCTTTTGATAGCTGTTATTTAGTTGTTGTTGTTGTTGTTGTTGTTAGTGTATGTGTGCAGTCGGTGTCCACGGGCTGGGGCAGGTTGATTAAAAAGCGAGTGCACGATAGGCGCATACGTTGCTTAATTGTAAATTGGTGCGCGTTTTGCAGCGGGCTAAATTATAATTTCATGTTCACAAGCACATTTGCACGCACTGTAATTTACTTAAGCATTCTGCCGCTATCCATATAATCACCAGCTGCCCGACTGCTTGACTGCCTGACTGCCTGTCGTCCGTCCGCCTGTCTCTCGGACTGTGCGAAACTCATAATTTAGCTGACACGCCCATTAACAACAGCCCCGATCCGAGCAACAGCAGCAGCAACAGCCTCGGCCAGCAGCCAGCAGCCAGCAGCCAGTGGAGGGAGCCTCTGTTGGGTGGCATCGCGTCAGTTGCTCCATCAACAACAGCGCAACGTGCCGACACAATATAAATTATATATAACATGCATTAGCGCATCTTCAGGCACTGAACAGGCTCCACTCAAGAGAGGGAGAGAGAGAGAGACATGGAGAGAGGGGGCTAGGGCCTTCACTGATCGAGTCACGCACCTTTCACTGCGTGAAGCCACGGGGCAAGCAGCTCTCATTACAAGTTACGGCTGTGCGCAAATAGTTAGGAATATCTTAAGTCATACTCCAAAGCAAGTTCTTGAATCTAGAACTTGTTTAATTTAAGTCTGTAATAAAATTCCCTTTACATAACGTTCACTTCTATTGTTTGGCTTTTTGTTGTTGTCTACTGTAAAATATTTATATTATTTGAGCAGGGAGCATATTGAATATCTCTTACATTTACATTTGTTAAATTTTTTTTTTCTTTTATTCTACATGTATTTTAAATCAAATTTAATATTTGTATTTGTAAAATTATTTGAGACTGCTCATATGTTTTTGTTTATTTCTGTTATGCTGTGTTATTTTCACATTTACAGCCTATATTACAGAATATCAAGATATATTATTATTTATTTAATTAAAAAATATTCATAAAATTTACATAAATATATATGTAGACATAGATCAGATATAAATATTTGATGCAATTCTGTCTGAACAATTATATTTAATTTTGATTAAATATATATATAATCAAATTAAAAAAAAAATAATAATAAATGTAATATTACCTAGTTAATATTCTAATTAAACAAATAAATAAATAAATAAAAAAAAATAAATAAATAACTTTTATATTATTTATTATTATTTATGATATTTTATTATTGCCTTCATTTAGTATATACATATAGATTTAATCCGTTTTATTTGATTAGATGATTTTGTGGAATAAATTCAATGAATTGAATTTAATCATAAGTTAATTTTCAATGTTTATATCAAGTTAATAAAATAAGTTAATAAATATACTTTTATAACGTAAAAATTTTCAGTTGTTATTTTTAGTCTCCATTTCATATCAGTTCCATATTTCAATTTCATATCAAACGCAACAAAGCGAAATAGGAATTCACATTAATGAAATCACCTTCGACCTTCGGCCATCCACAAAATCGGTTACAAAACTCCTCGAGCCAATACTAAATATTGCATTGTTTGTCAATTTGAAATTCCGGTTTTATTTATTTGTAATTTACAAATTTCGAAACATTTTTTTTTTATTTCTAAGTATTTAAGTATTTATTTATTTTTAAGTATTTAAAAAAAAAAGTGTTTTATTATGAGACATTGTAAGCTGCTTATTGTGATATTTCATAAGCTAAGCTTTTAAAAAATATTTGTTTGTATATCATCTCATCGGATTCCCCGATTATTAATAAAAAATTATATACTTTAATTTGGTATTAATGTTGCAGCTAAAAGATCAGAAAAGCTAGAAATGCAAATTTAATATGATGAATTCTGTGTTGAATATAAAAATTTGAAATAATTTTGATAATTTGAATGTAATTCCCCATTTAACATACTTCACTATCTCATTATTACGTTCAAATGTAATCTATAACTAAAAATATGCAATATTTCATTTCTCATTTATTTATTTAGAGTATTGCTAACAAATTTGTGCACATTATGGACCAGCAAGAGTATTTAGTATAAAATGCTTAAAATACCACAAAATACATTCACTTTAAGCTTTAACTGTTAAATTGGTGAATAGATTTCTTATTCAAGAGTAAATAAGTTGGTTTGAAAAGTTCTTAGGGTTACTAGGCTCAATTGCATATTATTTTTGGTTCACCCTAATCTTCTTTTGTTATATCAAATATTTCTTTTGCCTGTACTAGTGCATATTTATTGATTTTTATTTTTTAGTGCTATTTATTTTAGCTCCACTAATTGAAATTGAAATTGATAATTTGCAGCTGTTTTTTGGGGCTTCTGTAATTAGCAAAAAAATGAGCATTCACTTCATATGGAGTTATTTCAGAATATCCAGCTGAAGCTATAATTGAACAATTCGGATCTATTTTTTTTTCCTGGGAGTATTTTGGCATACACAATTTTGTATAATCTGAGCAAAAAATATTCTAGCCAGAAGCCGTACGCTTAGCATTGGCTGCTAAACAAAAACATAACCTCAAGTTGCGAATGGGAAATCATCCGAATGTTTGCTGCACAGCCTCGGGAAGATTGGCAAAATATGGAATATGCGAAATGGAGTTGGTTCGAATCAGTGCCCACAGCGTGCACAATTGACTGTCGAAAGGCCGCCCGAAGGCATATCAACTGGATTTCAATCAGCATATCAAACACACAGCTGTTATCCCTCGAGCCCTGGGGTTTGACATGCCCGTTGACTAGGAGGAGCAGGGGCAGGAGGAGGCGGCAAGAAAAACAACAATTGAATATTTTGGGGGAAAAGCTCGTGAGATGGGGAACTTTATTTGGTTTAAGCTGCTGTTGTATTGGGATTAGCGCGTAAAGTCGCCGCACTTGAAGCATTTGCATTCAGTTGGCTCCCGCAGGCGAATGTCCATGGTGGCCATCTCGGGGGAGGAGAGGCGAGTGCCATCCGGATCGTAGCAATGGGTCAGCGTGATGACCTTCTCCTTGAGGAAGCTTTCGCGGCAGCAATAGCACTCCTGCGCAAACAGAGGTCAGACTAGGAGAGTCGAGAATGCCGTTTAGATATACTCACTTTCAGAAACCCCGTCGGAGTTATCACCGAGGGCTGCACCTGGCTGTTGCAGAGCCCCTCGCACTTGTTGACTATGACGTCGGCGTTGCAGGTGCGCTGCATGCGGCCCAGCTCGTCGAACTCCTCCTTGATGAGGTGAATCTCGGACTTGAGAGTCTCGCAGTTCTCGTCGCCGGTGCCCTGGCTGTAGCGCAGAGCCCTCAGGCTTTGGGGCAGGACCACGACGACGACCAATAGCAATTCCTGGAGATGCATGCTCGATAGACTTCACACTTGACTGTTGGCCCTGGCCCAAACATTTTGCCGCTTTTATAGAGCTGCCGGTGCCGGACCTGCCGGGTCACAGTTGCAATTCGATTTGATGGGCTCGCTGAATGAATTATTTGCGATTCTCTGATGGAATGTTTGTGTTACTCGCCGCAGTGGGTCTCCCTGGAAAGTGGGCTATGTTGCGGTAGGACTGAATGGCAAAGTAATCAGCTGCTGATGTCGATGTTGTGTTCTGTTCTTAATTGGTGCTTAAATCAAATGACTCGGCTACAACTTGCAAATGGAGCATATTGCTGTGGTCGAGGAAGGGACAAAAAAGTCTCGAATAGCATGTGATGAGCCCCAAATTGATTGAAAAAAAAAAAAAACAATTTAGATATTTATTAAAAAATAAATATTTGTTTAAAAATAAAAAATAAAATATAATATTATTATTTTATTATTATGGATTAAACTTTCAAAAAAATATTTTGAATTTATTGTTAAATTAAAAATGACATATTTTTAAAAATAAAATTATTATAATCTTATCTTTACTGATATTTTATTATGCGATAATAATATAATATACATATAGTAAAATATATAAAAATTGGAATCAGCTCGAGAACTTTTTCATTTATACATTCAAGCATTTGTGTGTTTTTTTTTATCAAATATTTCTATTTTTACAGCAGAATCAATTCATCTCTTTCATATTAATTTGAGAGAAAGCTGATTAAGAATAGAACCAAGCTCTCGCCAGATACGCTTTGAAACATCATATAATATAATTATAAATAACATAAATTTTATGATGTTCTATCCATGTATATTTCTATCAATATTCAATGTTCTATGTATTTTCTAATAACAGTTCAATTGTGTGAATAAATATATCTAAGCTCCATAACTCATACATTTGTGGCCATAATCAGAGGCAGACATTTGTTATGTACATATGATTTAGCCAGCTTTACATCGTGCCAATTTCCTCGTGCACACATTCATGCAAAACTTCCATCTGTGGCCAGGAGACAGGAGGTACAGGGGGCAGGAGGCACAGAAGGCAGGAGGCAGGAGGCTGGAGGCAGAGGCAGACGTCGCCCAAAACACTTTGCTTGGCACTCACGTTAACGAAATGTCTCGATGGAAGTTGAAGTCTGTCCGCCAGTTATCGCCCAGCCCTCAGCCATCTTCGCCGCGACCAACTCGACCCAGGCCGGGAATATGGCTGCGCTTTAGAATTATCGACGCAAACGCAAAAGTCTCAATGGCGCAGTAAATTATGTTTTATTATGCAATAAAGTCAACCATAAAAATGCTGCAATAAATTAAATTAACTACTAAAAATGCTGATTTTATTTTTTTCTGCCCCGTTCCGCCCTCCTGCAACAAATGCCACGGTCTGTCCTAGCCCAAAATAAAGAATGAACAAAAAAAACTTTTTGCATTTCTCTCTTTTGCTCAGAGTTCCCTATGTTGGGGGGTAACTTGTCTATTCGCGGCATTTGTGCAGAAATTATTGTTGCTTTTCGCTTAGTATTATTATTGTTTATTGCTCTCGGACAGATGTTCCAGCTGTTACTGTTGGCATGAAATTCCAATCAATCGGTGTTACATGTGATGCAGCTCGATATAAAACTGCTGAGTTTATCTACGCTTTACCAACAGAAATTATACGAATCAGTTTATGAATCCGATGACGAAAACTGACTTGTAAATACTTATTATTATTATTTAGATCTAGCTTAACTAACTTATAAATATCATTATTATTTAGATCTAGCTTAACTGACTTATAAATATTTTCATTTCAAGCCTGGAATTGTAGCTGCAAATTAATAAAATCAATAGCAAGGCTTTGATGATTATATATTTACAGTTGTTGAAGGGATGAATAAAAAAAAAATAAATAAAATAAAACATAAATAAAATAAATATATAAATATTCTTAATGACTGCTTGAGCTGTCTTGCACTTTATGAATTCGCAAATATTAACTTTTCTAAGCGAAACGATGCACAACGCTATTTGTTAATTTATCCTTGCAATAATTAAAGTTTGAACTATGTTCGATATTTTCCAGTAGCACGTCAAAAGGTATCGAAGTATATTATATTATTATTATTTTATTTATATATTTTTATATAAATTTTTTTTCTTCCTACTCATATGAAGTTCCAAGTAATCTAATCTAATCTAAACAATTCTGAAATTAAACTAAAATTTTAAAAATTTTATTTGTATAATTCTAATAATATAAAATATGAAAACAAATAAATACTTAAGTCAAAAAAATAATAGAAATAAAAATATCGTCTCTAGTCATCAATATTGATAGCATTATTTACATAGCCTTAAGATAATCTTAAAATAGAATTAAATAAACTGAATTTCTAATGAATAATTTCATTTAATAATATATTTTTAAAAGATATTTGGTTAACAAGCTTATTTTAAAAATACCTTGGCTTCTTACCAACTAATGATTCAATTCACTTATATAAATAATTAAATTTTAAAAATAACTTATTTTCAATTTGTACATAATTCCAGGAATATAATAATAACAAGATAACAAACTGGAATAATATTTGCTGCTAAACTAAGCGTGAATAATGTAAATTTCGCTTGTAAATATTTTCGAAAATAATTGCAAAATATATATATATTCAGATATATGTGTATACATTTCGCTGGGGGTTCATAAACAAAGAGGCACAGTGTCTAAACTTCAAAGGATAATACGGTATAGAGGAGAATATGCTTGGCAAATAAATGGCTTCCAGGCTTTTCGGCTTGCAGTAGCAGCGGATGCACACGACTGATAAAGCGAACAACGGACCCATATGAACAAGTAACAACAAAAGCGCAATGTTTTAAATAAATAAATAAATATGACACATAAATACAAAGCGCTTGGCAAAAAATAACAAAAAACAATGGCTCGACAGCCAGTTTTTCAAAATGTGTGCGAAACAGGGCAACAATAATGAATGGCAAAAAAAAAAGAGAGAGGGGAAGAGAGAGTGTGTGAGTGAGACAGAGAGTGGGAAAGGGAGAGAAAAAACATTGAAAGCCAACCGACAAGGCCCGACAGTTAATTCCGCGAAAGAGGAAATGACAATCGGTGCTCTTTGGCGGGACTCCATGATTATCGGATCGAATTAGTGTCTGCCCGGACCTGGAGCCGGAGTTCGAGCCTGGGATCTGGGATCTGGTCTCTCTCGACTCTCGACTCTCGTCTCTCGTCTCTGGTTGCTGGTATCTGGTATCTGCCTGCCTTTGTGTCGCTCGCACGAGCGTGTATGTTGGACTATCTGTGAATTGTCCTGGGGGCACATGTGCACACATTCTTTATTGCCGGCGTTTGCAGCTTGCCCCATTTGAATGAACTTAGCACTTCATTTGTTTCAGCAGCTCCCCATTTCCCATTCACCCTACCCCTCTCTCTGCCCTGCTTCACTCGCCTTTGTTTCAATTCCGTTGCCATTGTGGCCCCACACTCTGCCCGTGTTTGGTGTTGCTGCTGTCAGATTCCAAATTGCACTTTCTCATAGGGTTTGCCCTATGAGAATATGAAATCGTTAGAATATGATTACTTTAATTATTAGAGCGGAAATCTTTAAATCAGAATAAATAAAGTTCCCAGCTAAGCATTTAATCTACTTTCAGTTCGAATCACAAATGCTTATAGTCTCATTACTAAAGATCAAGTCGGCAGCCATTCAAACAAGTTAATTTCAACAAATTATTTATGATATATTGTAAAAGTTTTGTCAAGTTCTTATTGCGTTCATTAATACGAATAAATAAAACTCGATTTCATTTGCTATTAATGATATTTAATATTTATAATGCCGTTAGTTACTCTCTTAATCATGGCAAGTTATTTGAAATAGATTCATTTATTTATAGTAGTTGGGTATAATTGAAATTAGTGCTAGCTATAGCTAAAGCATTATCTGCAAGGCCTTAGGTTTGAAGTGGTATTGCGTATTATAAATGAGAGCAACATATTAAAATGTTTTACATTTTATGAAATCTTATGATTTATTTATTAATTTTTATTTTTATTTTTATCTACATATATATTTTATATTCTTTTGTATATATGTATATATTATTATTTTATTTGATTAAAATGTTTTACATAAAAAATTTTATTTTATTTTTTTACTTATTTTTATTTGTATTTTTATCTACATATATGTTTTATATTGATTTAATTATATATATATACTTTTTTTTATGTATATATTATTATTTTATTTGATTAAAATGTTTTATGTAATTTTATGATTTTTTATTTATTTTTATATACATATGATTTATATATATATTTATTTGATGTTTATATATATATATTATTTTTATTTTGAATTATTATTATTTTTTAAATATTATATTTTTTTTATAATATGGTTTTTATTTTTAATTTTTTCCTTTAGAAACTCAATAATTTTTTGGGATTTGAATTAATTGCGGTTGAGCTTGCAAACATTGTTATGGGTTTTGAAAGATTTGGCTTTTAAGATGGAAAGTTACGACGGTGTCAACAAATTATATTTTGTCAAGACCTTGGTTCCCGCAGCTGCGTCATCTATAATAAACAATCTGAATATGTAAGAACAATATTTAATATCTATAAGCTAAAAACGAAAAATCTAAATCGATTGTTTACAACATAATTTGTTATCCAATATTTTTTACAGTTCAGGCTCTCAGAAAATAAAAATATGCACTTCTAAGAGCTTTGAGTTACAAATTGAATAAAATGATTGAATGCATCATTGTGAATGTTTATTATATATTATTATTAAAATTATATGCATGAGGCGCATGAGAATTACGCATCTAAAAGGCTTATGGATTCCCTTTTTGAAGACGCTTTTGGTTCAAAGAAAATCTGTAGTTAGTTAATTACATATGTCTTGTATTAGGCTGTTTAACTGCCTTTGGGAACTGGCAGCTGGCAACTGGCAACTGGCATTTGACAAGACCTGGCTCATTACGGCGAAGACATGTGTTAATTTATGTAACTTTCCCGAAATGCCATTGTGACGTTCATAAATCATTTTCGTGTTTCTGCGTTTGCTGGCCTCTGTCTGCCGTCTGGCTGGGTCAGTGCCTACTCTTTTATGTTATTTTTAGTTAATTGTTTGCGCTGTAAAATGTTTATGCGTTTTGCCAGCAACAACAATAAACACTGTCTGCCTTTGGCCTCTTTGACTAATGTCTGCCGCGTGCACGTTTTTGCTTGGGTGATTTATTATGCGCAAAGTTTTCGAAAGGGTTTTTCTTTTCTGTTTTTTTTCTTCTTTTGTTTTACTGCTCGAATCATATCAATCATATCGAAATTAATTAAGATTGCATAATAGACATCCAATACATGCAAACATATTTATGATTGCGAAACGCATGCCTCTCTGTCTTGCACAAATTGTGGAGCATATACATACATATATCCGAATGGAATGAAAGAGATGTATAAATACATATGTATATAAGAAGCCCTATTACATGGACTGTTGAAAAAGATGTTATTTATTAATTAAGTGAAGCAGAGACTCTCAGAATTGGGGTAAAGAATTTACGCTTATTCTTTTTGAATTTCTTGAATTTAAATAAATAGAATTTCTATTTTTAGCAAGCTCGAATCCTAAAATGAAAATTCGTGTAAATAATTGTATATACATTTCTGTTGATTAGATATTATTATAATGGTATAATAATAAATATATAAATAAATAAATAAATAAATAAATAAATAAATAAGTAAATATATAAATAAATTAATTAATAATAAATAAATATATATATAAAGAAATAAAGAAATAAATAAATAAATAAATTAATAAATAAATAAATAAGTAATATATAAATATACATGCACTTTAATAATTGATTCTTAGCAACAAAACACTAGGATGAAATATAATGAATATTTTGTGTGTGTGGCCTTGTGTTCTATTATATTTGTGTGTTTATTCAAATGACGTGAAATTTGCTGATTCAAATATTAAATTCTTCATGATTTTATTTTCACTATTAAAATACAAAATGTTTCTTATTATCTTAGTCTGATAATTTATTTTTTTCGTAATATCGATAAGAATTGATTTAAATTTTCTCAATAAAATAAAAATTTGTAAAAAAATGTTTTAGTAATGTATTATCAAAAAAAAAATAAATAAATAAATAAATATATTTTAAATTAAAAAAAAAAGAATAAATCAATAATAATATAAATTAATTAATAAGAAGATTTTGCAACATTTACATACGTATAAAAATTGTTGCAGGGGGAGTGACTTGGCATTTAATGAGTATTCTGAAGTCGATATTATTCTTTGCTTGCTTCTATTATTATTCTATATGTCATTTTAATTTTTCTCTTGTAAATATTATTCAACTTAGTCTGAAAGCCTTATGTATTTCATTAATAATTATTCACTTAAAAATCATTAAGTTGTCGTTACGTTTGTAGAATTGGCTCAACCATAGATCGACCTAACATTCATTATTCAAAGTAGCCTCATGTTCAGATTTTACATTATTTAGGAATTTCTTAAACACCTGCGACTGGTGGAAAGTTATGGTGCTAGTTAGCTAGCCTAGCAGTTAGTTTACAGCGCTACACTATGCAACATAATTACAGTGCGTAGAGTGGCAAGAAAACATTCGCTGGGCACCGAGCAAGAGAAACCCGTGATCGGCATTAAGACGAGGCTGTTATTAAGC
This sequence comes from Drosophila buzzatii, assembly GCA_035045845.1. NCBI lineage: Eukaryota > Metazoa > Arthropoda > Insecta > Diptera > Drosophilidae > Drosophila > Drosophila buzzatii. Next base: position 9,328 of record JAWNOS010000046.1, on the reverse strand, counting down.
TGATTGCCATTTGGGATAAGCATGGCCGAAATGGGCTGCGGTTATGTGTGGTTAGCACCTGAAAGGCCTCCAGCCAGCTGAATCAAGCACGACTTGCGATGCGGGATCTCGGGCCTGGATATTGACGATGAGTTGATGGTGCTGGCTTCCAATCGTGATGCACAACTGACAGCCAGGGCGCTACACAGTTCTTGCCTTTCAGTTGAAATTCTGGCATAATGCACACACACACACGTAGACTTCGCACACACCGTTGAATCGAACTGAACGGCAACAGCAACCCAATTTTGTGATCATTAATCATGAAATCCACTCACTTGGCCGAGCCGCGACTGTAGCAATGACCCATTGAGGTTGCCATTGCGCATGAGCGCGTAAACAAGCATAAATTAATACGGCAACTAATTTAATTAGCCATAAATCAACGAGTTTATTAAACAGTAGCCCCCAATCATGCCAAATGTATACAGCCATAAACTGCCGCAAATTGGCTAATGCAAACGGCGACCCCAAAGTAATGCCCCATGTGATTATTTATCTTACACTGCGTGCCGCCCACAAGCCTCGCAATTTCTGTCCCTCTCTCTCGCTCTCTCCCACTCCCACTCTGCATGCACATTAAAAATCAGTTAAATTCAAATACACTACAGACCCCAACACACACACACACACACACTGACAGAGATATGAAACGGTCATAAACAATTTTCATGCATTTAGTCGGTCAGTTGGCACAGTCCGGAGACCAGAGACCAGAGACCAGATACTGTGGATCAAGGGGGGAACTCTCAATGGAGACTCCTTTCTGCGAGTGGCCCAGTCGAGCCTGTCCGTCCACACGCTGTGCGACCAAAAGGCATTTGACACATGAATTTCAAACATTTATGGTTATTATAAAGCATTTAAGATTATTACGCTTGCCATGGGCCATCAGTTACAATCGAGTGTATTTCGATTTTATATAATTTTGACGTTGTCGCTTTTGTGTTTGGTCTTTTGCTGCGCCGACACTTAAATTAAGTGCTAAACTCTATTTGTCGTATCTTAAAAAGCATAAGTTAATATATTATATAGCTATATAGACATACAAGATTCATTAGGTTCATATAATATACATATATGTATATGACATTTGTATATTCAACTGACTTGCAGATTGAGCGCTGTCTAAAAGTTTTAATAATAATTTATTTTAGCTTAAATTACTTTTCTTATATTTTCAGCAAATGATTTATTTAAATAAATACTTATAAGCAGTTATAAAGAATTCCGAAATTTCTAAAACAGCATTACAGTATTAATTAAAAAAAAAAAATAAACTAATGAGAAGGCTCTATTCGAGTACTGGCTCAATAATAATAATAATAATAATAATAAAAAAAACTTTTTTGTTCAAACACGAAAAATTAGAGTCTCTAAATATTATTTTATTATATTTTCTATAAGAAAAAATCTTCCATGTTACGAAACTTTGCATTTTTCTCCATGTAAAGAAAAAAATTAATTGTGAATATTTTAAAATTTTTAAATAAATTTTGAAACTACAAAATCTCATTTTAAAAATTACAAAAAAAAGTATTCAAAGCTTTAAATAATCTTTACTTTTATTATTAAAACGCATTTTTTTTCTTTTTTTTTTTAAATTATTTTATTAAACTAAACTTTCGCTTTTAAAGGGAATAGATTTCGTATATTTTAGATTTTTTTCCATAAAATATTAATTTTGTGAATATTAAAATTTTCAGTTATAAACAAGCTTTTTTGAATTTAAAAAAATTATATATTTTATTAGTTTAAAATATATTTTATTAGTTTAAAAAAGTTTTAAAGTTTTTCCCATTCTCTAATCAATAAAAAAAATATTTTTTCATATCAGTGAAACTCGATAAATTGTTTAGTATTTGTCAACTTCGTTGAATCATTTAGTTAAAAAAAAAAGACTTTTCAGTTGTTGTTTTATTTAAGTGAACGCTTTGCTATTATAAACAACAAAATGAGTTGGCTAATTAGTAAAGGCGGCAGTAATACGTTGTGTCAGCACGCTCGGAATGATAAGTGTTAGCATTAGCTATTGAAATTCATGTTTTCCCATTGCCGGCGCAGACGAAATTCAAAAACGAAATCTTGGCCGAGTTGACAAATAAGTTACGCTTAATTTTGTGGCAAGCGTTTATAAACCGAGACACGCAACACATTTAGACAGCAAAGCACCTAAAGCGAAGCCATTAAAAACGCCACACTCTGATCAAAAATTCAAAGACCGACCGAACCAAACCGAAACCAAAGCGAAAACCAAACCGAAACCAAATCCGAACCCTCGACAAAACTGAGCGAGTGCCATAAACTTTGAATTTTACGACGCTGTGTCCACCCATTTGACATATTGTGGGCTTTACGGATTCCAAAATTAATGACGCCAGGGCAGGTAACGGGCGCTTGAATTTGGATTTGGGGGCGCCCTGACTGGGTCTTGAAGCTCGGTTCGCTTGGGTTGGCGTTGCTGACTGGGCTGGCTTGAGTTGGCTTGGCTGACTGGGCTGACTTGGCTGGTGCCATACCGGTTTTGTGTATTTTAAACGACATTCTCATCAGTTAATAAGACACATACCCATTTTTATGGCATTAAACGACGACAAGTGAAACATAAAATATATATTTACTTCATTTTTATGCGCTTGCGAGGCAACAGCGAACTCAATTTGCAATGCAAATGATCAAAGCGTTTGCTTAGTCCAACTCTCAGCAGCAATCTTTGGGTTTGAGACTTGGTCGTCGTCTAGTTAAAAACAAATTCATTGAAGCGTTGCCAAAGCTTTGTATTTTTTTTTTTTTTTGCATGTTCGTTTTTTCGGCTTTCGGTTTTCAGCAGCTGAAATAAATCGCAATCAGGCTAATTTACGATCTGAGCAACTTTACGTTCTGCGGAGCTTAAATTAAACAATTTAAATCTCATTTGGCCACATAAATTAAGCGCAAAGTGTCAAACATCGAATTTATGATAAAATTGCATTTAACGCCATGTACTCCCTCAGATGAGCTAATTTAATGTCAACCTCGAACCGATCGCAATTGCGATACGCGATACGCGATAAGCCACGAGCAAGTGCTAAGTACTGTATCTTTAATATTTATTGATTTTGCTTATTAATTAACTTTCCGATCTATATACTCGATACATGTATATGCAAACGATGCAGTTTACTAGATTTATATTTCCTGTTCACGAAATCTACTTGAGGCATAAATTGGGCTTTTTTGAGCGTTTGCATTTATTTACGACTCAATAATATTATTTACCTCCATCGAGAATCGCATCAACATATAACAATATCAAATTCTATGTTGGTAATGAAAATTCTCTAAAACGAATAGTAGATACCCTACAATCAGCGCTGACTTGCATTATATACAAATATATAATAAATAAATAATATAAGATTTTATCAGACAACTAGAGTATTTTATATATCTAGCTAACTTCTTTATATTGGACTGTACATAATCAATCAATCATAGCTGTCAATCATTGAGCTTTCATAACTGAGCTGCGCTTGATTCATGTGATCATTCTTAGAAAATTATCAAAAATAACTTTTGAGTCTTAGAGTCTTTAAAGCAACTCTTTATAATATTCCAGAGTGCTTTCAAAGCAATAAATAAATATGTCAAGTTAATACTAAAGTCTTATCTACATTATCATGTGATATTCCACTAATTTTACTATCTAAGATGATATTATTATTGAGATCATGCATACAAAATTACAAACTAAACAGTAATAGAATAGTTTTCAAGCAGATTTATGTTTTCCAATTTTAAGTTTATAATCTAATTTTGTGTAAAGATGCATTCAAGGGGCAATTATCCCTCCAAATTGATATGATCTATATTTCCACTGATCATACACCAAAAATTGAGAACTAGATACTTCAAAAGCTGTACCATTAAAATCATTTATAGTGTGTTCTATCACAGCTTTTGAAGTATCTAGTTCGTTAGTAGTTGCATTTCAGATTTCGAATATATATTATATTCAAAGAGAGTCAATCACTCTCAATCCTTTTCCAATATTCAAAGGGAGTCAATCGCTCTCAATCCTTTTCCAATACATATGAATATATTCAAAGAGTTTCAATCACTATCAATCCTCTTCCAATATATTATAATATATATAAATGAATATATTCAAAGAGAGTTCAATCACCCACTTGCAATCCTTTTCCAATATATATTATATTCAAAAGAGAGTCAATCACCGTCAATCATTGGAGTTTTTAATAAAATGAAAACGCTTTTAGAATTAATGACTCGAATTGAGCTACCTTTTTAACACTCTCGAGCTGCCCATTTCGTGAGTGCCCAAAAATGATTTGATTTAAAGTTCTCGCATAATGTGCTTGATGGGCCCAGGGACATTTTGTGGACTGCTCGTCCCATATTCATAAATCGGCGTTTATTTCGCATGAGAGTGAGAGTATATCTGTGTGTGTGTGCGTGTGTGTGTGTGTGTGTGTGTATTGCTATTGCTACCCCTGTTGGCAGCAATTTGTTGGGCAGACAGGCTGCATCCTTGCGTTATCCTGGCCGGCTCGTCCTCCTCCTTGTTGCTGTATTACAAATGACTGTGGAATATTTATAAGCATCATAAATTTAATTTATGTCGCCACTGCGCCCGCCGCGTTTATTGTGCGCATAATAAACGCTCTTCTCCATTTCGCACAGGCACCCCGACCTCCTCCTGCTCGCTAGCAGTTATCCGGCTATTGAAGTAATTTATTATTTTTATACGTTTCGTATGTGTGCGTGCGTGTGTGTGTGTGTGTGTGTATTTGTTTGTGGCACGCATTTTATACATTATACATAAAATGTAGTGCGAAAATTGACAGTTGCTATTATTTTTATTTACTTATAGCATTTTTTGCGTCGCGCGATTCAATTTGTGTGGTAAGTGATAAAAATGTTTCCTTTTTTGCTGCTTTTGTTTTTGGGTTTGCCTTTGCTAATAGGGGTTGCTATCTAGGCTGAGAGACACTAAATTATGCTGGTATTTGAGATACTCTTTGATTTCTGCATCTGCTTTAGCTATCTGAAATTTATTATTAGCTTTGAAAAAAATTCATATGCCCTCAAATCGTTTCAGCAAAATTATAAAAAATTCCAATAATATTTATAATTCTATGGAAGAGTTAATTTACACTCGATGTGAATACAATTTTGATTAGAGCAATTTAGCGCTAGCTAAACATATTTGTAGAGTTGTTAAACAGTGAATTGTGCGTGATACGGAAATAATTTATTGTTGATTATGTTTGGGTGAAATTAGATATTTTTTTCTTCTCCTTCCGAATAGAAAATGTGTTTCAAATTATCATATGGAATCAGTTTACCTATTATTTAATAGAGAGAAAATTATCATAGAAGTTGGTTTTAAAAAATTAAAATTGCCACACAAATTGATAATATCTCTAAAGCCAATTTGTACCTATGGAAAAATAAGAAAAATATCCGTACGCATGTTTAATAATATTTAAAACAACAAAAGTGAAATTTCATTGAAAATTCGAAATCCGATTCATGCACAATGATGAGAAATGCTTATTGAATTTACCAACAACCGAAAATTGGCAGTAAATCAAACAAAAGCTTAAATAAATTTGTGGGAAAATTTCCTACTTTCTTTTGGTCATAAAATTACATTTACAATCATTAATTAATGATTATATTTTGCAATATCAATTTAAATTTGAATTCTAATTTTTCCTACATTTTTTCCCACGATTTTATTAAAAAGATCCCTAAAACGAAGCTTTCATTTTGGAGAAAAATATTGCAGTATTTATTGGAACGTATAACAATAATATTTGGTACGCTTTTCAAGGGGTGATCCCCAATGATCCATTGAATTTGGTTTTTGTTTTTAATGATAACTGTGCTCGTGTCCGCCGTATGAGTGTTCATATCCAGCATCGTATCCAGCATCATGTCCGTGTCCAGCATCGTGACCGTGACCGTGTCCATGTCCATGTTCCTGCTTCAGTGAAAAGCCGTGAGAGCTGGAGCCATGGTGCCCACTCTCATGGCCATGCGAGTGATAGTCTTCGTGGCCATGGCCAGAGTAGTCAGAGTGTCCCGACACAGAATGTTCCTCGAACTCAACCTTTCCACCCGTGTAGCCACTGTGTCCGTGGTGGACGGGCACGTGGTGGTGCACCTTCTCGCGATGCACATGCGCCTCGAAGCCCTTGTGCTTGTCGGCTGTGTAGTGGACAGTACGCTTATGGCCATCGGCATCGATCAGCTCATAGTGTCCAGTCACTTTGTGGCTATCCCTCGTCTCCGCTATGCTCGCCACATCGCCCGTCTTGGGATCCTTGACTCCATACTTGAAGTTGTACTCGGAATGGGAGTGATGATGATCGCCATGATGATCGCCATGATGATCGCCATGGTGATCGCCGTGGTGCCCGCCATGGTGGTGGTGGCCTCCGTCATGGTGATCGTCGTGGGAGACCAAATGAACAGATGCATGGCTGGTGGCTCCGCCATGTAGAGAAACGGAGTTGCTCGAACCACCCACAATGGCCAGCAAGGCAAATGCGAAGGCGATGGACATCTGCACCGAAGGAGATCAGTAAGTGAAGGGAATATTGATCTCTATAGATCTTACCTTAGTGGCCATGGTGCTGCTGCAGACTTAAGCGTTGATCTTGCTTAGGCGTTGTTTGAACTCTTAACCCAAGCGAACTGTGCTTGAGTAGAGTTCAAATGCTCGTATTTATAGTCAGAGATTGAAAGTTCGTGTATGTTTTTGTTTGTGTTTAAATACTACAGACATGTGCTTTGGTAAATTTACACACATGCAAGTGCTATTAATACGTTTTGAAATGAACTTAAAAAAAGTGCTTCTACAATAAAAGTTATTTAATAACTTATTACCCAGCCCGGCACAGTCGCTGAGTTAAATGTTTGGAATGGGATCTATAAGCAGGGTAACTCCTTGACCGGCACTCACAATTAGAGCGCTCTTAGTTATTGTTTATTATAATTCTGTAATCATTTATGGGGTAATAAAACATAATTCCTTATATATTTCTTTAATACCCGTTCATAAAGTGAAGTGGTATATAGGTTTTTGTGTAATAACAGCTGTCCATTCGCTTTTTTCCCATTTCGCTTGTCTGTCAGTATGTGTAGATTAAAATCATTTTGTTGCTTGAAGTTAAATTTTTTTATTTTTTCGAATATGCCTATTTAGGGACCGTGACAAATCGGGAAATACTTCAGCATTTCATAAGTAACAAACATTAAAACTATAGAGATGCAAATGCTTTATCTATAAAAATATCAAAGTTAAAGTCCGAAAAATCTGAGAGCTGATTTAGGTAAGGAAAGTTAAAGAAACATGAAATCTTCTACAATCTTTTGAGCAAAAATAAGCAAATGTTTCAGGTGGAGTGCAATTGTCCTTCTCGACAAATTCTTGAACAAGATTATTCTACGAGAAGATTTTACTCCCTTCGTATATAAGAGGAATTTAGCTTTCAATCCTTCCCTCATGCTACTCGCGAATTAAATTTAGTCAAGACGAGGCGACAATTTATGCCATTTCCACGACTGAATGCCCAATGAAACTCTACTTAAAAATCAAATCTGTTACGTCATTAGAGCTAGTGCTACCAAACTTTGCATTTCGAGTGATTGTATTTCACATGCAATTTTAGTTTATTTTATAATTTTAGTCTCGCCTCAAACTCCTTTGGTGTTAAGTAGAAAATGAGGATCACGTGCTGAGGTCAGCTGAATAAACTACATATCAATGTACGAAATGACAAATAAGGAAATAATATTTTCGGTATCTCGAGTGTCAGAGACTTGAAATTTAAAATATTCAATCGAGCTGACAATTCACGATAAAAAGTCGCTACAGATCGCTGAATAAACAAAATGTAATAAAAGGTTTCTTTTAACATTTGGGACAGGTATCCAAAGATTAACAAAAATTGAAATTGTAATCAATTAGTGCAGAAGACTTGGAGTCTATATTTCTAAAGATGAACGGCATATCATTTTTTGAAATATGTTTTTATTGATAACTTTGAAATGATAAATGTAATCGAAGTTCTGAAACAAACTCGTACTGTGTGTTCACTATGCGGACCTAACACAAAAAGAATGAAGTCTCTAGCTCTTATAACTTTCGAAAGCCGACGCACTCGGACGTACGGACAGACGGACATAGCTATATCGACTCAGCTCGTCGTGCTGATCAAGAATATATATACTTTATGGCTAGAATATATACTTATGGAGTCTGCCACGCCTCCTTCTGCGCCCTATTATATACATTCAACAAAACCATTATACCTTGATTTCCCACTGTCGATGGCTTGGGGTGAACTTTGAACGCTTATAACTCCATTTGTAGACGATGTAGGGTGATCTTCATGAAATTTTCAGAGTAGATTAGAAATATCTAAATGTAATCTATGTGCCGAATTTCAAGTCTCTAGTACTAGAAATGCGTTTTTTTTTTTAAATTGTGGGCGGATGGGGCGTGGTATCCAAAATCTGAAAATTACATAATCTGCGTATCCATAATATCTGTCTAAATATATAAAGTCTCTAGCTAAAACAGTGTAGGAGTTATGCCTAAAAATCGAAAAAGTAATGAATTTTCGATATTTTATCGATAACTTCGAAATGGGATAAGTTATCGATAAAACAAAACTCGTACTGCGTAACTAACATACGAGTATTCATGTGAAATTTCAGCTCTCTAGCTAGTTTCCGAAATCTCAACGTTCATACAGACGGACGGACAGACAGGGCTAGATCAACTTATCAACTTATTTTATGCTGATCAAGAATATATATACTTTATGGGGTCTGCGACGTCTCCTTCTGCCTGTTACATTCCCATTTCCAATGGGTTCAGATTATAAAAATAAATAAATAAATGATTTTTAAAAGAAAGTTCACTGTCACTGGGAGGAGATAACAGACTGCGTACAGTTAACAGAAACTTCAAAACATAACCCTAAAATTACTAATGACTGATAGAATCTTAAAAAAGATTTTGTTTGATCGTTAAGTCAGAAGTTAGAAGCGTCCAACTGATACTTGTTTTGTATTGGCTATAATATTGGTAAATTGTTAAAAAATAATCCCGAATCGCTAAGCAAAATTATGTTTTATTTAATTACAAAATTATTTAAAATTTGCAATTGAATGTTTCTATTATTATAACATGTGTCAACCTTTGTGTGTAAGAGGTAGAATTTGATGTAATGAAACTTTGGGCGTTAAGAGGATACTTAGCCAGACTCTC